>JBBBDQ010001725.1:3245000-3271706 GCA_037127315.1 Ascarosepion bandense
CTTTGCAGACAAGTCTATATTGCTTTTTGATATAATTTCCTTTGGCGTCAACTCACTACTTCTATCGCTGTTCAACGTAATTTTGCACTCCTGCTAAACTTCAATAATCTTAAATTTGAGTTAAAAAATGTGGTTTATTTTGTATGATTTTCAAATCTCACTTTATTGTTAGGAATTCTACTCGGATTTATATGAATTGGTTGCGTTCACTTACACACAAATACTCTCTGGAAAGGTATTAACCTGTCTCTTCTCCCTACAGTTTTGGGTTAAATAGTAGGACAAATTAACTTTTATAACCTTGATTGGTAACCAATCTACCGCAGAAAGTAATAGCAAACCTTGTGTGAGAAGAAATTCTGCCAAGTCACTCATGTCTTCTTCGAGACTGGATTGCTCAAGCGTTTGTCACGTATTACACTTAACAGTCTGACTTGGTATTATAACAAATTCATAGCGTAATGCAGCTGGGCATTATAAAGAATAAGCAAATCGTACATAATGTTTTAATCGAGCTGTCAATAAGGATCTATTCAATCCACCTCAGTGGTCTACGAGATTCAGTCAGTTACGTGCCATACGTGATACACGCTTGGACAATCATGTCTCGTAAGAGACATGACTGAATGGGCAGAAGATTATCCCGCAGTAGGTTGCCATTGCTTTCTGCGGTAGACTGGTTGTCATCCAAGGCTACAGAACCGAAGCTGTCTTGTTATTTAACCCATAACTGGAGGGAAGTGAATCATTAATAGCTTTCCCAAGGGTGTTTGCCCGTAAGTGAATGCAAGGAATTCGAACTGGAATACGAACTCGGCTCCACGATTTCTCGTTCCGAGCCGATATTCACTGCACCACAACGCACATCCTACGATATTACATTTCATTATTATCTTCTTTAATATTTTCATGACCCGACAGATAATAGTTGATCAAGACTCTCCACAACTTTCTGTCTCTATTTTCGTTCTTTTTCTTCTTCGTGAGCGTTTATCTGCAATCAATCTGCAATGCGTACCTCCAAAGATTTATGATACCTAAGTTTGAAAATGAATTTTGATAAATTATAAATAAAAAAGAAGCTCTTTTGAAGCTTTCATTTTAGCTTTAATTGCAAGCTAAATGGATACATTTACTACTTCTATTAAACAGAACACGCTGATGTGATTAAGATAGAAATTATGTTGTTTGGCATCTCAACATTTTGTTTGTTTTCAGTAAAATCATTAAAACCTGCCATTTTCAACACATTGACACCTTTGTAAAGAAAAGTTAGATTCTCGGTTTAAAATAAATAAACTTACCCCCCCCCCCCCCACAAAAAATAGACATCCATGACACGATATTTGAGAAGAATTAGTAAACCTACGCTTAAATCAATCTGATTTGAAAGAAGTTTAACTTGCTTATTGCATGAAACGTTGAATACAAGCATTTCTTCATCACGGAGTCCTTGTTTATCCTGTGTGGTGAGCAGTTACTGACAACCGGACGTGCTGAAAAGATAAGTATGTTTGTTCAGAATATATAAATATATAGTGAAAAAAATAAAAAAATATAAAACATACTTTAAAATTTTGAAGGTATGATTTGCAAAATCTACACTGGCTAATTAAGTAGATTTCTTCTCTCTTTCCCCTCAGTTTTCTTCGTCAATATTAAATTCTACAATCTTTTTTTTTTCTAACTGACTGATAATATTTTTATAGGTTTATATATGTTTGGAATTTATTATAAATCAAATATCCAATGCCATTAGCATATCCTGTGAGAGTGTTTAGAATATTCTTCAAAATGAACTTGGCATGATGGAGGCTTCTGCACGTCTTCTGACACCTTATCAAAAGTTCCTCCGGCTGATCACATTATGGGAAAATTGTTTTAGGCCGATCCAGCTAGTTTTGCTTGAACATTTTTTAACTTAGGAGTGTTGGGTTATTTAATTTCAGGCAGAACGAAAGAGATAATTCATGCAGTGGAAACACCCTTTTTCCTATATTCATTTAAAATACATTGTTGATCAAAGATAGTGCACCATTTTTGTTTCTTTTGGTCTCAATATATTCGGGATATAGTTACTCCACTCTAGCTTATCAGTTTTTCATTGTTTTTTAACCAAATGCAAACCAGAAACTATATAAACATATAATTTCAAACATTTACTAAATATAATTTGAAAGAAAAAAGCTATCAAAAATTAATCATGAAAATCAACTTATTTTGAATTTCGTCAGAACATTATTTGGAATATTTTGCTGCTTTGCTTTTAAATGTCTTTTATTGAGTTAAAATAACGGTGAAGATTGTTATATTTACTTTCGTGCAAATACAATTCGGTAAAGTATTATTTCATCATTCCTTTTCCAAGCTATGGGTTAAATAGCAGCGTTGAGTTAACTACATTGGTGTTCTTGGAAAAACTAAATATGACCCTGGTAGAACGCATGATTGATCAGTTGATTTGTTTTCTACGGCTTTGTAGGTTATTCAAAAGTTTTTACATTACAAGAATTCATCTTTCAGAGTTAATAATGGTTTGGTGATACATGATTAAGTAATAACTAATTAATCTATAGCTGGGGGAAAAGAGGTTGATTCATTCTTTTCTCAAAGTTATTTGCACATAAATGAATATAACGAACCTAATGAAAATTGGAAGTCGGCTGTACGATTAACAATTCTGAACCATTAATCACTGCACCACCCATACATCTAAGCCTGCAGTACCTAGTATCCCAAGCCGTCACCAGTCATAGTGACGAGGCTCGACATTGAATAACTTTGCTGATGGCACGGGAACTGGTGTTTCAACCTGATATGATCGTAAACTTTAAAAAATTTGAATTATAACCAAACCATCTAGGTATAGTTGTAATAAAAAGCACAGGTTGGTTTTGTGACTTAAATAAAACACACAAATGACCTACGCTGATGAATACATCAGAGGTGAGCATCTAAAGATAAAACAGCTTGATGATAAAAAGTATTTATTTAGAAGATACATTCCAGTCGAAACATCTTCTATTATGATGAAAGTCAACCTATGTTTACAGATATAGATAGATTTTACTTCTTTCTTTCTTTCTTTCTTTTTTTTATTTCTTTCTTTCTCTTTCTTTCTTTCTCTAGCGATTCAAAAGTTCCCCAAAGATTTGCATTGTGTACTATCGAAGAATTCCTACCAAGAATGAAACTCTCTTTTTTTTTGTCACTCTATCTTTATAAACAGCGAGGATTACTAACCAACGATTGAGTGTAGGCGCCTCGAGATGTTAATTAAATTGCTGTTACTTTCGTTTTGCTTAAATATCATTTCTATTTTTTATTGTGTTCGAAATTCTATGATGCAAAGTTATTATAAGAGAAATTAAATTTGGCAGAATGGGCCAGCCTTGATTCATAGTTGATCCGACTCTTTAAGATTAATATGAACTTTTGCCAAAGCTGCTAAAGGAAGAAGACAAGACAAGTAGGAAGCTAGATTGAAGAGGAATAGAGATATTATTTTGTCGTCTTGTGTTATTGGTTTGGAGAGACTGCTCTCCCATAAGCGATTTAATAATTATTGGACTTAGATAATAGTAAATTCTATTGCCAGTCACTAGTTCGTATCAAATGATATACTAATATAGTTGACTTTTGAAATGTATTCATCATTTCAAATCATAAATCGCCCGACTGAGATTTCTATCAGTTGCCACATTTTCTAAAAGTAATCTTGGCGGGAATGCACCAAGGATCGCATTAACGTCGTACACATCTGCTTAGAGGAATATTTAAGTTTAATTTCATAAACGCATTAATATATAAGAAATTCTTGGAACATAACATGTAATTATGACAAATTCTTTTACAAGTATACACACAAAAAAAAAAACTAGATAAAACTTGGAATGATGTCAAGACACCAAACATTCTTTTTTAATTAATTTGTGGGCGCTGAATCTGAATATGACTTTAATTTTTCTAGGTTAGCCACCGTTCTTGCTTTACAGAAATGCCTCATTTTTTGAAAAAAAACATCTTTTCATTTGTTTTCTGTATATATGATATTAACCGATGGCAATACTTGTCAGTGTAAAATCGTAGGATCCTCTCTATTCGTATTTAAGCTAACAAATATTGGTTTGCTTATTGAGAACACAATTGAATATACCAATACCAACAATATTTTCGTCAACATATTTAATAAACTAACAACAGAAATAAAACCATCGTTAACATAAGAACAATGGTAAATTTTCCTCTTTCTTGTCTGTCATGTTTAATGTTACTTAAATTTCTTTTGATAATCTAGCAGTAGCAAGCCATCATTCGTTTCTCCCAACGTCGCTGTGAGTACACTTCCATTGTTTTCATATCCAGATGGTATCGTTCTCCATGCTCATTACTCAGATCGTCGTAATTATCTGGAAAAGTATCTAGATAGCTATGTAAAAAATAAACCTAAATGCTCATAATAGCGTATTACTGATAGAGTGTAGTACTTATAAAGTCTATTTCTCTTAATTTGCATTTTGGTGGTAAATTGCAAAAATTCGGTACTTCTATTATAAAATTTCTGACTCAAAAACACTATTTTTTTTTATAAAAATAGTTTTTTAGTTGATTGACATAAATTGGTAGGCCAACCTGAAAATTGATGGGTATCTATTTTGTGATCAACCAAGATTGATTTTTTTCCCTAAAATGAGCAATGTCAGTACATCGAAAGCGGTAGCTAACCATGGAAATATAAATACCACTAAGTTAGCTAAAAATATAGGTTTTCTTTATTGGCACCCAAAAATCTTGTTGATCAGTGTAATAGACATCAGAAGAAACTCAGCAAAAACCGAAAAAATGATATTATTTACCTGATCTATTTAAGAGAAAATGATTACAGAAACAATTGCTACGATTTCAACGAAGATTCTGCAGTGCTATCAGACCAGATCTTCAGTCATTTTCCCTTGCCGCAACATAACTTCTCTGTGCCTTTTCTATAGAAATAATAAAACTTTCTTGCAAATTATATTAATCAACTTTTGCTATCTAAACTTCATGAATTGTAAGACACTATGAGATAGGCAGCTAGATATCATCATTTCACAGATGAAATTGCTAAGTGTAAACACAAGTGTAAACATAGGTTCTATGCTAAGTATTTCTTCTCTCGCACTTTTTGTTCGTTGAAATCTCACCCGGTTTCTTGCATTGCGCTCAACAACATTCTTTAAAAATTAAAGTCAACGTCATTCTTCATATTCAGTATTTTTGAAACGTGGTCTTTTATTCTCCTATCTCACTTTCTTTCACTCACAGTGACGCCTTGAATGTTAGAATTTTTATTGCCTTGTTTAGGATGAAATGATATATATATATATATATATATATATATATATATATATATAAAGGAAAGCTCAACATATCGTTTAAAGTGGTTATAAATAATAATCAGTTTCTATGAATTAAATAGTCCATTTCTTCAAACCACATTTTATTCGTTTCATTTGGTATAAATATTTTCCCAGGATAAACATGTTTTTAAACGAAATGGCAATCAAGTAACATGACCCAGAATAGAAACCTTCAGCCTTATCTAGGGTAAGGATCACCTCGGCCTGGAGAGAATAAGTTCATTGGGCAGACCATAAATTTATTACACGCCCACTCACAAGCACATGAATACGTAGAAACATTTATCCCTATATACAAACATATCTACGCATGCACACATACATAGATATACACATATGTACATAAAGATGTGTCTATTTGTACACGTACATATATACATATTAATAAGCACATATAATTATTGTGTTCGTACACTCACATACATGCCTTTAAAGACCTGTCAAATATGCGTATAATTAATCCTAACTCATATTAAGCAAGTATACTGACAAACCTCCCATGTACTGAAAATAAGCCTATATATATACTTACACACACACATATACTTGCATATACACATTTATGCTTATATATACAAATATACATATAACTTTTCCGTTACATCAAATGGTGTGTAGGGCAGCATTTTTTGCTGTTTCCATAACAAAATATTTTTTATGGGGCAGCGTTGTTAGCCCTAAGCCCAACCATCAAACCTGGAGGAAGGTGATTTTCTAAGCGTAGCTTAGATGTGACACACCGTCAAATATAGGGGGTACCCAGTGTGGATCGAACTTATTACTCAGTTATAATGATTCTAGCGAGACGAGCTTGCTAAACATTGCACCACGCCGAAGTAACCATATATGCATATACATACACAAAATCTTCTATACATACAAAATTTTTAACCATGTACTCACCTATGAAAACCAAACTTATACGTGTATATGCAAGAAAAATACCAGCATATACGTACATAAGTGTCTATCTTCACACACACAAAAAGGACGAGACCTACATTAAATTACATACATATTTGTGATATTATGTCCCACAGTGATACTTTCCCTTCTCCCGCGGGAATACTTTCCTTTGGTTGGTTTAAAACAACGGAGAGAGAAATTGATATTGGTAATATTGTTTATGTTTTATTGCGTTATTTTTTAAAAAGTATCAAATTTAAAGCTAAAATAATTTGGTTTAAAATAAATATGACTTTTTATGGCAGAAATTTAGAATAAAAGTATTTCTTAATCACAAAGGTCTGACTCATTGACCTATCAAGTAGTCGATGGCATCGCCTATCAATCAATCTGGATGTATGGTGACGAAAAATTGCATAACCCAGTTTAACATTTCGTAAGAGGAACAACTCTTAAAACACGTGACCTTTTAATGATAAATGACTTATAAGTTTCCATAGTAAAAGAAAATATGCAGTTTAACATAATAAAAAAATTAGAAATTATTTTAAAAATCTTAATTTTAAATGATTTGTATAAATTATTATAAATAATAAATTTTCGATTTGTAAATTAAGTCTATTTTTAATGAATAGACAATGCGTAACTGGAAGAAATTTAAAAAATGTTTGAAACTTAATTTGCAAAGAATAATGAAACGTCTATTGTACAGGCGTAGAGGCTCATCCCTTGTTCCCTGTTTAGAATGTGGTTTCCGGCTTTCTGTTTTCCAATCTTTTCACTTTCCTTTTTCTTTTTTTTCTTTTTTTCTTTTTGTTCAATTGGAGTAGATAGACTAAACTATTGCCCGGTTCACACTCCACCCACGTCTATTGTACAGGTGTAGAGGCTCATCCCTTGTCCCTGTTTAGAATGTGGTTTCCGGCTTTCTCTTTGCCAATTTTTTCACTTTCCTTTTTCTTTTTTTCTTTTTCTTTTTTTTCAGTTGGAGTAGATAGACTAAACTATTGCTCGATTCACACTCCACCCACGTCTATTGTACAGGTGTAGGGGCTCATCCCTTGTTCTCTGTTTAGGATGTGGTTTCCGGCTTTCTCTTTTCCAAATCTTTTCACTCTCACGTAGCCCCCTGCACATCAGTGGCGTTACTGCCCTGCTCGGGTGATATGAATAAAAAAAAACAACAGTTTTTATAAAAAATCATTATTAATCGAGTTTTTTCTTCTTGATATCCTAAAAGTATATTGTTTATAAAAGGAATTAAAACTTTAACTGTATTAAAAATAACGTAGTTTTAATGCATTTTTTAATTTACTATTCAGAGCAGATTTTCGGAAAAAAGGTCTGGAAATTGAAAAAAGGTTACAGGATTTGCATTCCCCAAGGAATTCTAAACTTAACTAATAAATAAAAAATTGGTATAGATAATGTATTTTAAGAAGTTACATGGAATTAATTGAAGTGGTGGGGGCAGAGGTAAAAAGATATATTTTTATCAAGATTTTAAAAATAATTGCATTCATTTGTGAATAAGTCCTGAAAGTTTCATTAAATCAGACAATTTGTTGATTTTTGCAAGAATTTTAAAATTAATTTGTCTTTCAATACCAAAAAAACTACTTGCGTATTATTAAGTTTTGCTTAACAGTCACAATACCTAAGCATAGCGTGAATCGCTGACGAAAAACAAACTGAGAAAGTTACTTGAAATTTTGAACTTGAATACTTCCAAATTGATACATAATACAAAGTCGTGGCATACATATACTAGCATGTATACCTATTCCATAGGAGATTTCCACTTTCATTTCTTTAATGCATAAAAGCCTTTCATGAATAATGAACGCAAAATTGGAATGAAAATCTACCAGCAAAGCATAATGGGGTAAATTTAAGGTTCTATTTAATAGATAGTTTATTTTTTATTACGGCATTTTAAACTGATTTAATTTCTATAATTAATTAAATAGTTAATTATTAATTAACTAGTTTCTCTGAATTTGATAATTCTAATCTTTTTTGTCTAAACATAAATTGATACAATTTCTGAAGCTGTTAGGGGTTTGACATTTAACTATAATATTCAAATCAATCTGTGGGAAGAGATTTCTGTCTTTTAATCCCAGAAAGAGCGGTTTTATATTTTAGGTGGGGTTTAGAAAAATATTATTTATCGCTAAAAATTGTTTCCATGGAACAGCGGAAATTTCTATGTATAGTTTTCTCTCATTTCTGTGTTCACTAGAGAAAATGGTTGTTTAATATATGACTTTATTCTGATTTGCATATAACTCCAACTGGGCATCTGTTTTTGACTCGATTGTTACAGGAGTTTGTAATATCTATTTGCTTATTGTTATATATTACATATTTGTTGATTGTTACATGTATTTGGGAGCGGGTGTGTAACGGATTGATGGTAACTCATTCTGTCCAATTAATTTTTTTCTCCCCTGGATGTGGTGATCCTTACTCGAGATAAGTCTAAAGGTTTCCTTTCTGGGTCATGTTACTTGATTTTCATTTCGTTTAAAAAATGTTTATTCTGGGAAAATATTTATACCCAATGAAACGAATAAAATGGGGTTTAAGACATGATTCATAGAAATTAATTATAATTTATAACCACTGCAGATGATGTGTTCAGTTTTTCTCTTATAGATATCATATAGCATTTGATAACATCCTTTGAGTTCTCTTTACAGAGCTATAGCTTAATATTTTAAATTAAGTAGATCTTTTTGAATTATCCTCACCGTTCACGGACTTGTCATCATTATCTATCTATCTATCTATCTATCTATCTATCTATCTATCTATCTATCTATCTATCTATCTATCTATCTTTTTGCGTGTGTGTGTGTACGTGCTTGTGTGTTGGGTGTGAGTGTCTGTCTTTTTTCTAGTGTACGTATGTGTAAACGTCATTATATATATAAATGTCTCTTTTATTAGCTAACAAAATTAGCATTTAGAGAAGAGTAACCTTAATCGAACATCAGTTTCTCTTTTGTATACTATCGCGCGCGCGCACACACACACACACACACACACACACACACACACACACACCTAAATCGGCAATTCATTATTACAAACACTTCTCAAACTCCAGCTCTGGGTTAAATAGTAGTAACTGTATCTAAAAAGTTATTGTTAATTCCGAAACATTGTTATTGCAATATTCGATAGTGAAAGAGAATTATTACTATAATTCGAAAAATCTAAAAAAAAATAAAATAAAATAAAAATAAACAAAATAAATAAAAAACAAATAAATATAAATAAATATTAAATAAATAAGTAAAACTAATAGAAAATAATGAAAATCATTGTTATCTCCCAAACATTGTTATTGTAATAATCGATAGTAAAAGAAAAAAGAGAATTATTTTTACCATACAAAAAATCAACTATAAATAACCCACAAATAATTTATAACAGGATATTGATAGGGAAGAAATACGTTTCCCGATTTATGGGCATTATTATAGTTTTTTATTAAGCTGCTGATGGCATGTAGCTTTTCGTATATGACCTATCGTTGTGGGCTAGAGACGTCCTTCTGCATGCTCTACATCGCAACTGGCTTTCGTCACTCCATCCCCTGATATCATTCACCGGCCTTTCCTTGACCCTCGGGACAATCTCAACGAAGGAGTGACCATCGCCGTTTTTATCTCTGCAGTATGAAAAAGATGTAAAAATAAATCAGTCAACCAATGAATCGTTATTTTAAACGTATTTTTTGGTATGCGCTTTTTAGTAAGCATCCCTGTATTTTTTTAACGAAATTAATTCGAATCGACCTTTAAGAAAAGAAAGTTCTATTAAGAACAATGCGCCATTATTATGAATTGTACTAATCTAGAACGGACGATATTAATTTCACCGTTTTTCACTTCTTCAATATATAATTAATATTGAATAAATGATAAACATTGTTAATATACTGTTTAACGAACATATTCACTTAAGCACGTGTATCAACTAATGTGATATTTCTAGTAATAGAAAATTCTCATTATTGTTTCTTCTATTTCATAAGACGTGTAATTCCTGGAGGGAGGCGAGTACGGTGCTTCACATCTTCCTGTCTTTTATAGCTCTTAATGAGGTTTGTCCTTTTCTTCTTTCTCTCAAATCCATTTTATCATTTGTTTACTCATGTCTATCAAGTATGTTATGCGCTGCTTTTCCCTGTTCCTCTCTACCTCAATCTGTCCTGTGAGTATCAGGTTTTCCTGGCCTTACATCCTCATTATGTGTCCTGGAATTTTCGTCTGCCTGGAAAATTTCTGATGTTAAGTACCAATTATTATTTTTTATTACCATTATCTCTGAAACTGCGTCATTGCTCATATGTTCGGTCCATGGTATCCTCAGCATCTTTCTGTAGAACTACATTTCTTCATCAATTTGTGAAGATTGTTCAGCATTCACTGCCATATAAAATGACAGGTATCATGTAAGTTCAATAATATTTCCTTTGTTTCTAACGAAAAGTTTCTGTCTCGTAATGCTGTGCCTAGATCTTGAAATGCATCTTTGGACTTCCCAATACGTTTTCAGATCTCAGTGTTGCAATTTCTGCACTCTTTTAGAACATGTTGTGGAGTTGTGGCGAAACTTCGCCGCAAGTTATATTGACGGATTTGTGCCTGAAGTAAGACACGGAACAGGAAGGTAGGTTCAAAACAGTGTATTAGCATAACAAGAAACAAGATAGCCAAAATAAGTGTTAATAAGTAATATAGAAATAAGTAAATCTGAAGGTATTATTACGCTGCCCGACTAATAACTGTCATTAACTACTCTCGTTAACTACTGATTTAATATCTATAATTAATTAAATAGTTAATTATTAATTAACTAGTTTCTCTGAATTTGATAATTCTAATCTTTTTTGTCTAAACATAAATTGATACAATTTCTGAAGCTGTTAGGGGTTTGACATTTAACTATAATCTTCAAATCAATCTGTGGGAAGAGATTTCTGTCTTTTAATTCCCAGAAATGTTTAGAAAGAGCGGTTTTATGACTGCTCATAACTATTATTTAACTGCTCTCTAGAAGTCAGGCATTGTAATTTTTATATAGCGAGGAGAAGAGTTCATTCCTCGTAGGAGAGCACCATAACAGAACACTCCTCAGATACTGAAATATTTCTATTTGTTTAATTTTTGGTATCCCCAATTTGTAATTAGCATTTTAGGCTTATTCCTTTCCTGACCATGCATATTTACTTTTTGAAGTTTATACCCAGTACTTTTCTTCGCTACCTTTGGTAATTTCGTTCCCGTGTCTACTATCAACACTGCCATCTGCATTTCTTATGTTATTAAGATGTGGCCATCAGTAATGAATCCTTAAGGCTTATCAGTTCAGTAAGTACAAACTCAATTTTGTGTGCGTGAGTATATATTTCTGCCTGTCGTATTACAAATATTTTCTAAGGATTTGGTCATGAAATTAAACATTACACCTAGTATTTTTCTTTTTCATTCGAATTAGTCCACTTGATTATCTTTACAACGAACCTTGCTATTGTATAGAAAAGTCTGCATATTTCGCCACTGGTGCATGCTGTTCGAAAACCACATGATGTTGGTGAGCTTCTCGGACACCTCATGTAAGCGTAAAAAAGTGTTTAACAATACACATAGATTGCTTACTAAACATTTTCTCATCAATTTGTTTTGGTGGGGTTAAGTTACTACTAGTTTTAGTCATATAAGTTTTAGTAATTAACCCATATCCGGGAGAGAAAAGGTAGATACATACGTTTTCGCAATGGTATTTGCGTGAAAATGAATATAACTAACCAAGCAGTAATTAGAACCCGGCTTTCTGTTTAAGCAATTGTCCACTACGCAAGTCGCACATTCCAGCATACAGTACCTGGTATTCCCAGGCGGTAACCCATCTAGGCTCGACGTTGCTTAACTTTGTTGATCGTATGGTATATACACATAGAACCTTCTAATTCAAAATATGATATGCAATATATATGTGCGTATGCGTTTCATATCTGCAAGCGTTTATTCATAATTGTACATACGCACAATTATAGAGACACTAGAGAACGAGAGGGTATTCATAAAAATAGACAGGAAATTTCCTAGATATATGGATATTAATGCAGTTACTTTCCCAAATATAATTCATTAAACAATAGAAGCCATGACATCCGTTTAATAGTGTGCGTCTTCAATAGAAATTACCATGAACGATTTCCAAGTCCAAAATTTAGATATATGAATTCTGTTATGACAAGCGTTCCAGCAACCTCGATGACCAACGCTGATAAAACAATACAAATGAAATAAAATGCCATCATTTATTCATTTACCCATTTAGCGCATTTTGCATCACTGTGGTTACCAGTCCGCTCACTCTCCCAATTGTGTTTTAGGGGGACATACAAGGCAGACTATTGGAATGGTTTGTCGTTTTTTTTTTTTTGGCATTGGGGATATTCAGGTTAGCTCGTTTCTTCTTCTAGAATCAAGACTGACAATGATATATGAAAGATTTGTAGAATCTGATACTCAGATAGCGAGAAAGAGAGACAGGGGAAAGCAACGAGTAACTTACTTGACGGGCTTGAGCAAGTAGATGGCGGTGCGAGGTTTTGGTAGGGTAACAAGAGAAAGCGTGCTAAGAGCCACTGGGATAGCGAGATGTGGTAAAACTTGATTGCCTACGTCCTGAAGTGTCACTGCACTTCTTTTTCTTCTGAAAGAAGAAGACGATGATGAAGAAGAAGAAGACGACGAAGACGAAGAAGAAGAAGAAGAAGAAGAAGAAGAAGAAGAAGAAGAAGGTTTATGGATGCCTTTCGCTGCTTTCCACTTTGAATTCCCTTGCGCGTGTCTCAGTCGTATTAACAAGAACAAAACAAATACTGGACATATAGCACTCGGAAACGGCTTGAATGCACGAGGTGACGCAAATTTGGCACTGTTGATAATTAACCGCTGGTTTTTCTGTCTGATTTTACATAAATAGCCATTTTTGGATATGATTGTAAGACAGTGAAATTTTAAATCAGATTTTTCTTACATCTGGATAGACTGCCTTTCTGAGATTTCGAGCTCAATTTCTGCCTTTGCTTAATCTCCGGTATTGGACTGGACTTAGTTGTAAGAGCCTATTTGAGAAACATGCTATGGAATCACTTTATAAACAGTGGAAGCTATCACCTCCAGTTATGACAACCTTTGAAAAATAATGTTTGGTATTCATATCCAGATCTCCACCATATAAATGCCAGTTTATACATCCGGTAGTTAAAACTTATCGTGCATTTGATTGGGATTCGTATGCCCATGATCCAGTGGAAAGGGTTTTTTCCCCTTCGTAGTACTTTTTCCTCGGAAGGAGGCTATGTTTATTGCCCGCCGCCTGAAGCGTTCCCAAATGTGGAAGGATTGAAAGAGTTTTGTCAGTTTTGCACGGGTTTAGTCAATAGACCCGTTTTAAAACGCGATTGTCTGCCACATCTAGCTATAAATTGAGTGGATTGGTTGGTATCGCTAATCCTCGCCCTGACTAAACTAATAGAGCAATTGTAGTATATCCTTCTAGCAAATTTTAGATTACGACAATGTATTCACTACTATTTCTTTTGTTTCAAAGATCAACATGGACAGGTAATAAAGCCTAAAATTTCTGGATCTACATAGTAAGACACCTGGGGGAGAGAAAATATTGAATCCTTAGTAGTTTTACACCTTCTCAACTATGTTGAGGGTGAGGAGTTGGATATTCTTATAAATCACGTGTCGTCTGGTTTAAACGAACTGTTCAGCGAATGTAAAAGCTGTAAGAGATGCCTTTCATTTCTGGGTTATCCGCACTACCTATTTGGAAATTACATCTTGGAAACGAAATAGAAACTAGGAATTAATTGTGGAAATGTCTATTGACAATTCCGTTCACTATTCTGCTGATACACAATCATGTTATCAAGCGGTGTTGGTATCTTAGCCGTTGATTATCGCCTTAAGTTCTCTGCAAGTCAGTCAGTTTAGGTGCCATACTTGATACACGCTTGGGCGATCATGTCTCGAAAGAGACATGACTGACTGGGCAGAAGATTATCCCGCAGTAGGTTGCCATTGCTTTCTGCGGTAGACTGGTTGCCGACCAAGGCTATAGAACCCAATCTGTCCTGCTATTTAACCCATAACTGGAAGGAAGAGACGGATTAATACCTTTCCCAAGGGTATTTGCGCGTATGTGGATACAGTGGATTCAGCTGGAATTCGAACTCTGTTCCCCGGTTTCTCGTTCTCTGCAAGAAGAAAATCAAAAGCAGAAGGACTTTCAGACATCCGCTTCTAATAAAAAACATCTCTTTTAAAAGAAATGTGCTCCTTTATGCGGAGGCACTGGGCAGCCTATAAGTAATCGTCCGTTTAGAGGAACAATTTGCTACAACTGCAAGAAATAAAGTCTAAAGAGAACATACGCATGTATAGATGACATGACTATGTGGCATTAAGGAAAGGCAACATGTCCCTAACTTGGCTATATTCAAAGATCTGATTTAAAATTACGGTCTCACCTTAAATATGAATCAATATCTCTTCTCCACTAAGAAGTAATTAAAAAAACCGTTACACAAGATTCGAAAATGATGATACCACTGCATGAAGTCTAATATGAAAGCTTAGAAGAAAACCATCGGAAAGTTCGCTTAATACAATCATTAAATCCTAAATTATTTGCTAAACAATTATGGTATTTAGACTATTCAGGCTATTGTCCTCATCTTTTTTGCCATTTGTACAAACATTTAGGCCGTTGTACGCTCCGGCCTTCTCCAGGCGCTAGAAATTTCGAACCGAACCCTTTATTACAATCATTGCGGTATATTATCCCCATCCCTTTGTGTAGTCATGATTTATCTCCCTCTAACGCTATAAGTTACTTGTTCACCACTGCAGTAGCCTGCTATATAACTCACAACTGTTTTGTGTCCTTAAAAACACATGGACAAATAGATATAGACCTTGTCTAGTTCCCGTGACTTGACCCAAAGAGTTGTGAGTTCAATACCAGGCTACAGCAGTGGTGAATAAGTAACTTACAGAGTTAGCGGGAAACAACTCATGACTACCAGAAGAGGCTCTACGCAAAGATGATATACCCCAGTGATTGTAATAAAGTGTTCTGTTCGAAATTCTTAGCACTTGAAGAAGGCCCGAGCGTACAACTGCCGAAACGTCGTACAAATGGCAACAAAGATGAGAACAATAGTCCGAATAATTTACATACAGTAAATACTACTTCATCTCAGAAATATAGATAAATACTAAAAACTTATGCTCGAGATAAAAACACTCTATTGCCTTTACGTGATAAAACAAGAGATTCTTTTTAATATTTGAAGAGGGACTTAAATGAGGGCTTTAGTACACACACTAGAAAATAAAAACCATTTGAAATTAAAGCTGATGCTAGCTACATGGGCTAAGCTGCAGCGCTAAATCAATGAGATAGGCCTTTTGCAGTGTGGTCCAGAATTCTAAACTCCACGGAACGAAAGTGAGAACAGATAAAGAAGATAATGCGATCATCGAATCAATCCCCGAATAGAGTCATTAACTGAAAGGTAAATATTTTATACTTGTCACGGACTAAACAGCTCTATCCTACATCGTCTGCTTCGAGGAGCTTAGCTCACTGATGCCTCTTCCAAAATATTTACTCGAGCAACCAGACTCGCAACAGTTAAATGAACCAAATGCAGCCGCCACTTCTACCCCAGAGCTTCTTTTCTCGCACTTCCAGAAAGTGAAACTTCCTTCCCTATACTTGTTTTCCTGACGTCTACAATCTCCAAGACTTTACATTCAATGGCAATTCTTATCTCTTATCCACTTTACTCCAGTCTTTCTCTCGTCCTTTTCCCATCATCCCATGTATCTCGTTCTTTTCATTTCTCACTCTACCTTCGCAACTGTCTTCACATTGATATTATCCTCCTTCTTTTGCCCTTTCTCTGACATCTCCTGTAACCGGTTAGTCTTTCTCTTTGCTTTCTTCCTGCTTAAAATTTCAGTAACGCCTTGCTTGGGGGATGTGCGTTGTGGCGCAGTGGATATCGGCTCGGAACGAGAAATCGGGGAACCGAGTTCGAATTCCAGTTGAATTCCTTGCATTCACTTACGCGCAAATAGCCTTGGGAAAGGTATTAATCTGTCTCTTCCTTCCAGTTATGGGTTAAATAACAGGACAGATGGGGTCCTATAGCCTTGGTCGGCAACCAGTCTACCGCAGAAAGCAATGGCAACCTACTGCGGGATAATGTTCTGCCCAGTCAGTCATGTCTCTTTTGAGACATGATCGTCCATGCGTGTATCGCGCATGGCACCTAACTGACTTACTTGCTTGGGGTGAAACGATTAAAAAGAAAAATTCGATAAGTATAAAACTTTGGAGAATAAAAACAACAAAAATCATCGCTGGTGAATTAGAATAGAGAAAAGAGGTTTATCTTGAAGGCAATTGACTACAGAAAGCTCTTTGTGACAGAGCTCAACTACCCACACAAACCTTCTTGTAAAAATTACCAAAATTATACTTTTTAATCTCCTTCTTTCTCTCTTAGTGGATTGGCTGCAGTAAAACAATATATATAAATATACAAAAAGAAACTAGTCATGGCAAGCTAATATTAGGTAAATTACTGAAGAAGAGGTAGAAGAAAAGTTTTTGAAACTAGGGAACATTAACAGTGCGGAGAGACCAGATATATAGATACGTTATCGGATTTTGACCGGGCATCAAAAACGCATTGCCAAAATTCGTCACCGTGAGTACATTGTGCTTTTGTCGTAAATATAGACCATAAAGAATTGCATGGTAATCTGTCATCCTGGATGGTCTTTATCAGGTCGAAAGATTTTCCTTTCTCAACAGAGGGAGTAAAGAGTATGACTGAAAAATGTAATGTGTGTGCCCTAGCAAAGACAAGATTTTTGAGAGGAAGAGTTAAATTAATCAAACCACTCAAGCCTTCAAAAATTGAATATTGATTTCAAGCGATTTCTTCTCAAAAATCGAGGAGGAAAGAAGTTTTTTTTTATTAAAGATCAGTGATGAAAATAGTCGTTAAATCTTTGCTTTTGCGTGTTGGGAACTGTATTGGCTTGTTTAAGTAAATTATTTTTAATTATTTAGTATGCCAAGTTATATACAGTATGACAGAGGACCTAGTTTTATATCGAAGGAATTTATGAATTTTTTTCAAGTGATCTACTGCATACAATCCACGAAAAAACGGTGACGTGAAGAGATTGAACGGAACTCAGTGAAGGACTATCATTGTAGCTTTAAAATTCGGAATTTACCAGTATATCAATGGAAATTTCTTTTCTTGAAACCCTTAACTCAATTCGTTCGCTACTGTGCGCACCCAGAACTTTACACTACATGAACGGTTGTTTTCTTCACCAAGAAAATCTACCCCCGGAAGATCTGTTCCTTCGTGGTTGGCGATTAGAAAATCATATACGAACCTACTGTAGTTGATTCAGGCGAATCCCGATTACGCTTATGTTAGGTTACCAAATGGTAAAGAAAGAACAATTTTCTTATGTCACCACGCTCCAGCTGGGTAAAGAACAACAATCTCCGAACATGAATCTGTTACAATAGACTCAACTAGACCTATACCGGATTTGGATGCAAATAAACCACCAAACTACTGTATCACAAAGAGTTTCCTCTTATTTTACTAAACAGGCTAAACCCGAAACCTGTAACTTCCTGTACCTGCTAGATTTTAGAATCCCTGACCTGTAACTGACATTTTGGTCTCCTCTTTTTGATGATGACCCAACATTCAGTTTCTATCTTCTCGATTTCCTTTGCTTCCTTCTATAGGACATTTTCTAGTTTCATTTCTGTATCTAATTTCAGCACTAGTATCTGCGTATGTTATACTGAATAGATTATGAGCGCCAATGACGAATCCTGGCAGGACTTTTACTTTTCTCAGAATTGCATTACTGTATGGGTTGTATAAATAAGGTGAGAAGACACATCCTTGTTCTACAGCTCTTTTGCAAGCATAAGAATTCTGTTTTTTTTAATTCTTGATTGTAATTTCTGCTTAGCATCAGTCAAGAAATAATAATGGAAACAGATTATATAAAGATTCTTAGAACTTCATATATCTACTTATGTTCTAGATATAATGACCTTCTGAGACAAGAAATTCTAAAGAATTGGTTTTGGTTAAGACCATATTCATGTTTCTTCCAGGGAATATTATGCATCGTATTTAGACAACGTATAATAAAAATATCTAATCATAAAACGACTAAGACTATTACAGAAAATATTCTCTAGCGTAATGTTTTAAGAAATAATAATAAGTTTTTAATTTGGAGTTGATATTACAAATGCGAAAAATATTTAATTAAAACAGTAGTAACTAGAAATAAGTAACATTAAAATTATCAATTTAATTGGAATGTGATCGATTTGAAATAATGTCCACATAAATAGACTTAATATTAGTTATTAATTCCACGGATTTTTAAAGAAATATTTCGCGATATGATTCTTTAATTACGTAGCATTCTTTTGAGCCAAATCTACACGTATAATATGATGCATAAAATCATTATAATAAAAAAAATTAAAACGAAATAGCATCAAAAGAAAAATAAGAAGAAACAAAAGCAGATAATACAAAATATAATGATTTGTCGACACCACTTTTGAATGATAATAACGATAAACGATATATCGTTATGATATCTATCTATCTATCTATCTATCTATCTATCTATCTATCTATCTATCTATCTATCTGTCTGTCTGTCTGTCTGTCTGTCTGTCTGTCTATCTATCTATCTATCGCAGTCTATTTATGAAAATGGCTAATGTTTGTGATTTTATATTTTTAATTTCGCACATGCGCGTTATTTGATTTAGATTTTGCCAGTACTCACTCCGTCAGACATTCGGAAACAGCATTCTGTACTGCTTGCCATGCGCACTAGAAACTCCAATACGAAGATTTCGGAGTGTTTGGTTGTCAATTTCAGGACAGTGAAACGAATTCAAGAGAAGTTAGATGAGTATATTGCTTATTTCGAAGGTGTTTGAAATGATGATTAGTGATGTTGACGTTTTTCTTCTGTTCATCTTCTCACAAGTTATCAGACAAAGGACAGAGTTTTGCATCAAGTTGCTCGAGAAGCTACTGCTTCCATGAGTCATGAAAGTGAACGTTGGATGCCCCTATGTCTGAAAACAGGACTCGGCGCATTGCCACACAAGGAGGAGAATCCAATAATGTATGTCAGACAATTTCTGCAACCACATCACCCCTGTATCTGGCTACCTAACTTTCCACATTAAAAACTTCTTGATTATTATGTACGGGGCGTACTTGAAGAAGAGACCTACAAAACTCATTATGACACCAAAGTAAGGAGAAAGTCTATGGCAGTATTCACCAACTTAAGCAAGCATACGGTCCAGAAAAGTTTAAGATAATTTGAAAGTCGTCTAGGATTAGTTTCGGTGTTTAAGCCGATACAATTGGCAAGCCATAACCTTTTCATAAATTCACAGAAATACTATATATGCAACTTCCCACCTAAAGAGTGGCATTGACCGTGCGTGAACAGCATCCAATGTCTGTCAATCGTCACGCCTCTGTCTATGACCGCCGCCCGGTAAACTCTCACCACCACTACCAACGCCACCGCCACCTCCACCACCACCAACACCACTTCTTTTTCTTCTTCTTCGCACAGTTTAAACTCTCACCACCACTACCAACGCCACCGCCACCTCCACCACCACCAACACCACTTCTTCTTTTTCTTCTTCTTCGCACAGTTTCCTTTCATGATGTGTGAGATTTTGACTCTTTTTTGGAAAGTTTTGGTTTTTCTATACCCTATAATGTAATGAATATGCATACACCTTGGTTCACCCTCACAGTGATTGGCTGGTGTCAGCTATAAATACAGACTAAGGCTAAGACGCATAGAGGTTTACAGGTTCTCAACTAGAGGTCTACGGGTCTACGACTATTGGTCTTATTCTTTTGACTACGCCTACGTCTCAGGATGCTGCATACGACGAGTACCGTTCATTACATCTACGTACTAGATTGTCCTCTCCGGTTACATTTGACAAAACCGCTTAGCTACCTCGAATCAGATATATATCCCTTTCCGGGATATATCATCCTGTTCTTCCAACCATGTTGACAAAGGCATAATGTAGGTGATCCGGAGATTTCCCCTGCTCCTCTTGCTTTCAGTATGTCTTGTAATAATCAATTTCTCCATGTCCTACATCCTCATTACCTTCCATAGGAAAAAACCATCTGTTTCTTCCTTGTATTAACTATAAATTTCTTTTTTGTTTCCAACTACAAAACCTCGTAGCTATTGCAGTTATTTTGTTATTGTAACAAATTTCTAAATTAACCGCCATGTTTATATTGGAATAATCATAGCATAGGAAAAGTATGCTTTCATTTCCGGGGTTCACTGTCTTGAAATATTTCCTCGGTCCAAAAAAAGATCTTATTATATAAAATTAAAAAAAAAAAAAACTATATATACAAGGAGCTATAAAAAAAGGCGTAAACATGACAAAAACTGTTCTTTTTAATGCTGTTGACTTATTCATATAATTAAGTATAGATTGTATATTCAAAGCGTACATCATCGACCTTGAGGATAAGGCGGTGACATTTAGAATACCCTAATCATATTTCCTCTAATTTCTGTTATATGATTTGAACTTTTTTCAAATTTTGTATTTTGGTTACACTCTTTGATATTTTCTGATAATTGAAATTTCTTTGTTGAACTAAAAGAATTACATTTTTTACCTCATTAAATATCCGATGGAAAAAAAGAATACTCAACCTTTCCTTGAATCCGCTCATTTCAGAATATCTATCTATCTATCTATCTATCTATCTATCTATCTATCTATCTATCTATCTATCTATCTATCTATTTACACACACACACACACACACACACACTAGAAATAGAGAGAAATATTATTTTCTTATTATTAATTTAAAATTTCTCGATACAGAAAAAACAAAAACAAAATAGTATTCTGTGAAAATAACAAATCTTATGATAATGCTATGAAAGAAAATGGCTATAAGCGCTCCGATATTAAATATAATAATAACAATGAAAGAATAAATTGTAAAAGAAATCATTGTAAAAAATAATTTGGTACACAACAAGTTTAACCAAATGGTTAAAAGCAATGTTAATTTAGAAAGAATCATAAAATACATAATAAGAAAACAATAAACAAACATTCAGACCAGGAATGTAATATAAATAAATAATAAAGAAAGATTTTGTAATTTTAGAATCCCGGCAAATTGTTCATTAAATAATACATGCCTTACTGAGACAGTAATTTACCAATGCACTATCTTATCGATAGAAAATCTATATATTAAAAAGTTATTACGCAAATAATAAATTTAATCAAAGGTGGGGCCAGCATTCTTTTAAGAATAACCATTGCAGAAACCAGACATCTTTTGCTAGGTAGTTCTGGCACTTTATAATAAAAAGCTTATGATAAATGGAAAATATATAAAAAACACGAACATATAGGTATTTAAACGTTCCACGTTCTTTTTGTTTACATATTATATATTATAAGAAGTATAAAAACTAAAAAAGATTTACTAAACTTTAGAAAAGAAACGACTGTATTTTGTAGACACAGTTTAAGCGTCATACTATATAATAATTAAAATTTAGAAAAAATAAATGTAATCATTAATATACATGACAATAATCGATAAAATAATGGATTAAAAATAACATCACAAATAGCATAAAGAAAATTCATAAAACTCTCCCTCCCCAAAAAAATTTGGAGATAAATCATATATAACTTTTTTACAATGACTTTATTTAAAACAGATAGATTTTAAAAAGAGTAAAATTCAAAAATAAAAAACAAAATAGGTAATGTTAGTACGAATAAAAATAAAAATAGCTTGTCGTAGTTGTATATAAAAAAGAGGAAATAGCACAAACTCCGATACCCTTTTAGGACGGACACGTTAAGAATAAATACTTGACCCTGTCATTTGAGAACCTAACCAAATGCTATTGATATATTATGAGTCAAAAACCTCTTAGTTTTGAAAAAGATTCTATTAGTCATCTTAAAAATGATCGCTTGAAGATGGAGTTTTAGTAAAATTATGATTTCGAAACATCAGAAATTATGTGTCGCAAAAAATGTTAAACCATATTACAATTATATATATATATATATATATATATATTCTACTTGTAAACGAGTTATTACGCAACCTAGGTTTCTACTATGAGTGGTGTCTTCAGCCGATTAGCAAATCGCCTGAAGACACCACCCATGGTAGAAATCTAAGTCGCATACCTCGTTTTCAAATTAAAAATATTTAAAAAAAACAAATGAAGTATATTACAAAGTTCTACAATGTGCACTAGTCTGATTTTTTGATTACCAAAAACTAAGTAATTAAACAGTCAATCAACATATATATAGAGAGAGAGTCACCGACTGACGCTATTTCGGTCGGGTTTCAATCCTGGGTAAAAAAGCAATCGGAGTACTGATGAGCTGTGATACAGCAAAACAGATCTTCTCTGCGGATGACAATATATATATATATATATATATATATATATATATATATATATATATATATATATAAATACAAATTTCATTAAAGATTAGATCAATAAATTTTTTAAAATTGTATATTACTCAATTCTTTCGAGAGAATGCGAAACTCTGCAAAACATGCTTTTTAGTTAAAAAGAAGAAACCAATATGGTAATTAGGCAGCTGAGATACTAAAATGAAATAAATATATCAATTTAAACATCTAGGAATTGTTTTTACAATGTTTCTCTGTATTCCAGCGTTTTTTTTTAATGAAAAAGGAAAGAAAAATGCTTTTTTTATTATTGAACGGATTTAAAGAGATTTGATGATTATATCTATTCTAGATTCCATGGATTCAAGTGGCTGTTCTTACTTTTGGCTCTTCCATTGTACATGTCAATAGATTTTAAAAGTGATTAGAAGTATCAAAAATGTACTTCTAGAAATTAAACAAATTAGTTAGAGATTGAAATTATAGTTAAAAACAAAGAAAAGATGACAATGTTGTTGTTTTATCTTCTTGTTTGGCAGACAATGTTTAAAAATGTCATTGCAGATGTAGAATAAATTAAAGTAAAATAGTTGTGGTTCTTCAAGCTTATGATGAGAATATGTGTAGATCAGACAGAAAAGAAAACTAATGCAGCCATATCGGAAATGGTGCTGCCCAGTTCTTACTCTCTAGCGTTCATAAACTTTCAAAGCGTTTACGCCACCTTGCGGGTGATGCACTCTTTTCAACCTTGCAAAGCTCATCACACAGCGAAGACCATATTTACCTTCCTTTATCGCTATTTCGATGCATAATCTTCAGAGAAGCTCTATTCCTTGGTTCCATCAGTTCAAACGTTTTCCGGTAAGGTCCGACATGCCAACACATTTTTTCAGGGAGAAGGGTTAACTTTGACAACCTTTTCTCCAGAACTGGAAAACGGACCCCTAAGAGTTGTTTCTTTAGTTATTAATTTATTCAGTTAAGTGCCACACGTGATACACTCTTGGGCGATCACATCTCGAAAGAGAAATGACTAACTGGGAAGAAGATTATCCCGCAGTAGGTCGTCATTATTTTCTGTGGTAGACTGGTTACCGACCAAGGCTATAGAACCCAATGTGTCTTGTTATTTAACACATATCCGGAGAAAAGTGACGGATTAATACCTTTCCCAAGGGTATTTGTGCATAAGTGAATGCAAAGAATTCAACTGGAACTCCCCGATTTCTTGTTCCAAGCCGATATCCACTGCACCGGTTATTAAATAGTACCTCCATAATATGACGTTGCTCGGATGTAATGAAAGCTTTAAAACTAATCCATGGTCCTGGAGCTCAGACTCTTTTGGACGTTGGCACGAAAGACTAAAAAGCAATAGTTGTTTCCAGTTAAAGCGAAACCGTAGACTGAAAGAAAAATGAACGGATGTAAGTGCCTATGAGTGCATCAAATTTGATTAAAATCGGACCACTCCTTCTATAACCCGAAGTTTTTGATTATCGATATTTATCGGGGATACCACAACACGAAACCTAGCTAAGAACACTCGCAGACGCTTATAGTACAACTGTGTAAATTATCAAGAAAATCGGTTCAGCCATTTCGGAGTCTATAGGTAACGGACACACACATACACATACACACACACACACACACACACGCAGAGACAAAGTTCCATTTATAAATAAGTTTAGATTAACCATTGTGCAGTTACTGAACCTTGTCATTTGGTGAACAATAATATAAAAATATTCTAATGTTAACAGTAAATAGAAGGATAATGATGTAAGAATGCACAGGGAAATTATCATTTTTTGGGGGTAAGAAGAATGTACGTGTGTCACATGAAGGCCTATTTGTGATTTCTTTGGTGACAAACCTTAGTCGCTATTTAGACCCACGTAAATATAGAAATCCTCATAACCGCACAGCGGTAGTGCAAATATAGGGGGCCTCATTTTCTCATCAAGCAACATATAAGCTACTCTCCGTTTTCTTTTCGTGAAATATTACAAGTAAGACATTTCCGCTTTTAGCCATTTACACTGTTATATTCACATGTGTTATAGTTTCTCTGTGTGGTACAATACTATCAGAGGTTAATATATATTTGTATATAATTTCTTGTAAGAGATATATAAAATTTATTTGTGAACATTGCACATTTTTCATTATTTTATTTCCGTCGCCCTTGTCATTCCTTCCGTTGTATTAAGGTATTAGTATATCACAGATACTAATATCTATAGTTGGTAACTGCAAACTATTTTTTCTAATATTCTTATTACTTATATTCACAGTTAAAAAGACGCAGTTAACATTTCTTGGATACCCTATGAGTAAGGCAGGTTTGAGTAATTTAAAACTGACATGATATACAAAAAGAAACTAGGTGAAGCGTAGAATAGTGAGTAACCTAAGTATATTTTGTGTAAATGGTTAACACAGAGAGGACAAAGAGGGGCGGTAAATTAGTAAACCTTGCTGAGAGCAACAAAGAAAAAGGTGACTGTGGAGAGCTATATTCAGCCAAATACAGAAGGGACACGGCAGATAAAAAAAGAATATTCTTTTTGCTCTGTTTATCTCGACCTCTATCTTTGCGCAGGGGAGAATTTGTGTCTCATCAATGATTTTCTTCGCTTTCGAACAGTAATTTGATTTTAATTATTAATCAAAAAAAGTATTTTCCATTTCCCAAGTTGTAATACGTAACACTTAATTCTGATATTTCTGATGTGGGTCTGTGTGCCTGTGTATGTGTGCGAAATAGAACAGCGTTCGGTAATATGATCATTTGTTTTTGGTTTTTGTCTCTTATTGAAGAATGCGCCACGTTTATTTCGGTAAAATATTATTTCTGCGGATTACGCAAGCCACCGATTGCTTTAATTCTGTATTTTTAGCCAACCTCAGTTTTCCTTTACTAAAAAATGAATTTTAACTGAAATAACCTCAAGTGAAAATCACACAACATTTATTATCTGCAGTTCATGTTTTCTGCGCATAACTTTTTCTGACTTTATTAAATATTTATTTTGTAAATTAATTGAGAAAGCAATTACGAATTCTACTTTATGTTAGTTTCGTTGAATAATAAATCATGTAACTATTATAAATCTAATATTTTGATGATGCTTACATGATACCCTGTGTACTCGGTTTATATATATATATATATATATATATATATATATATATATGTCTGTGTTGATATTAATGACGGTATGAACAAATCTCCTATATTATGCGTTTCGTTCTTTCGAAAAGTAAGCGGAATCATTAAAAGGTAAGTGCTCCTATAGCTCTCATTTCTTGACTGAGAATTTTATCTCTTGTTCCTCGGCAATACTCTTATATATATATATATATATATATATATATATATATACGAGGTGCGTTCAAAAATGTATGATTTTATTTTTCCCGCCCAAACTAAGGTTAATAAGTAAATAGTAGCACCCAAAATGGTGATAATAAGATAAAACAGGTGCAGAAACTTTAAATAATTCGAAAGCGTTTTTACAGAGGACGCAAAGTGCGATACGGAGATTTAAAGGTATAATGGCATGAACAAGGATGCATTACAGAAGCATTAGAATATTAAGAGACAGGAATATTTCGATAAAAACAAAGAAGAGATTACTGAACTGTTATATGATATCTGTCCATATGCCAGCGAATGTGGAACTACAGAAGGATGCTGAGGATACC